>JBBDHG010000093.1:1730000-1763684 GCA_037951165.1 Lophius americanus
ACGGATCCGTGAGGAGTCTGTTCCACGGGAGTGAGGGGCTCGTTGAAGCTCATAGCATTGATGGGGTTCCTCCTGGTCAGTGGGGGTCTGCAGTCTCTTTTGAAACCATGGAGGCTGATGCTCCTCTTGTCAGAAAAGCCCTGGCTAGACATCTCATTGAAGCTCATCTGGGTGCGTAGTTTATTGGGCCTGAACTCTTCCTGGTTGTGGTGGGTCCAGTTTTCGTTAAAGGAATGGCCCCTCAGAGCAGCCATCGGGGTCCTCTTGGTGTTGCCTTGCTCCTTCCCCCAGGAATCAGGCCTCTTGCCTGGGTTAGCAGCGCTCTGAGCCGGTGGATGAGCGTTTGGGTTGGGATTGTAGCCTTGTCTCAGATTACACTGACCCATCAGATGGATAGGTGTCGGTGTGGGGGAGGGTTCCCTCTGGGGACCCTCATAAGCAGAGGCGACGTAGGGGTCGTCCCGGCTCATCCATACCTGGTTAAGGCTGGGGGCCCGGCTTGGAGTGCGGCTGGGCGTACGATTAGGTGTCCTGCTAGGAGTCTGGCTGGATGAGAGGCTTAAACGGTCCATTTGAACAGAAAGGGGGTCCCCTTCAGCAGACAGGCGGTCAGGCATGGGTGGAGGAGCTGACTGGCGGGCCTCAGCACTCTTTCGCTCCTTCTTCCCTATCTTGGTGCTGTGGCGGGATTCCCGGGAACGAGCACTTTGAAAGGCAGAATCTGAAGAATCAGACTCTTCTGGATCCTGTTTGGTTAAAATAGTTCATTATTACGGTTGTTAAAGTTGTTCATGGGTAAACACATACCACGTAAATGAAGGAATAAGTATCCCAATATGATGATACTGTACTCCTATGTTTACCCACCTGCCCAGCACTGCAGGACCTGGAGCAGAAGATCTGCCCCTGCTTCGGCAGGAAGGGGCGGCCCAGCAGAGAACGCTTGCAGCGAGCGCAGCAAAAACATTCCTCAGTTGCGTGCCAGTGCTGCCCGTCATAGGTCATCTGACCTTGATCAATACCTTTGGTAAACATGAATGTATAATGTCAAATGCAAATACATGAAGTAAAACCCATGCTGTCGTACACCCCCGATGTAAAGTTATGTCCACAGTATCTTTTTTTGTAAAAGATCACCCCCTCCTGAGTAAAATATGTACTATTACAGTAAAACACATTGTATAATAGATAGATCTCCCCGAGAACAACGCACATGCACCAAAATTCGACCAAGAATTAAGAAGTTATGTCCGAAAAAACAATATTTAATAAACTCTTTATTAAATACTGAGTAGAATAGGAACTACTTGAGTAAAACATTTGTATACAAAATAGATCCCATCAACTTGATTCATATGCAACGGTTGAGAAATTATGGCAGGAGACAAAACTCCCCCTAGTGTCGGAAGTATACAACCGACTTTTCCGCAGAATCGACCCAGTTCTTCCTCGCACTAAATTCTACTTAGGTATAAAATTTGAAAATGAGCCATTAAACACTTTATGATTAATGTCTGGAAAAATGTTTTTTGTACAAAAAAAAAGAAGCTACTAGACTAATATAGTGAAATAAGAGCTAGAGAGAAGATAGAAGAGATGTTAGATCTCCTCACGTCGATTCATGTCAACCAGATTCAGACTAAATCTGTCCAACAGTGGCAAAAAATTATAGCCTGACAATTGTGGAGATAAGGCTCCCCCTAGTGTCAGAAACATACAACCAAACATTCCCACAAACAGTCCACTTCTTCCTCAAACTAAGGTCTACGCGGGTCTCAAATTTGAAAATGATCCATTATATCGCTTTGGAGTTCTTGCGTTAAAAGGAAGGATCTGCGGCGGCGATGCTGATTCCACAATATCAACAACTTTTCAGGGATATAAATACCCAGAGGGGTCCGGCATGAACTTCTAAGTAATGTCATGCCTGCTACTGACTACAGCTAATAGGTCTCTGGATGCTGAAAAAGAAATAGTAAAATTCTAACACAGCGATGATACATTCCTAAAACCCATCTACAAAAGCTGGAGCAAGTAATAATTTTCAATCTTTCTGCATCGCCGGGGTTTAGGGCTATAATAATAACCATTCACATGCCTCTGCACAGCTGTGACACGCAAGGATGATAACGCCCACACACTAAATGACTGCTGGAGGGTTTTCTATGACGCTAGCGTCCTAGGAAACAACAGAACCAAGTGTTTCCTCCACAGATCCGGCATATCAGAGGGAAAACGAATGGAGCCCACAGGAAACCTTTACCTATGTGTTCCCCACATGCGTCACAGTACTCCGCGTAAAGGGACTCGAAGCAGTTGCAGCAGTGGGGCCGTCCGTCCTTCATGATGTAGCGCTGACCGCCCAGGGTGGTTTCGCACTCGTAGCAGCAGAAGTGCTTCATGTGCCAGTGGCGGCCCTCGGCTTCGGTGCACTCGTCGGCGAAGATGATCTGTGTGAGCGACACATCGCATTTATCAGCAAGGACTTTCACGTCGGGTGGTCTGATGAATCAAAGCGGCGGACGTCAACTATCTGCGGTGACGAAAGCAAATTCTACTGGGAGAGCGTCTTGGATTGCATGAGCTGTGGAGTACCTCAGGGTACCGTACTTGGGCTTTAATCATTGTTTCTTGCTAACAGCCTAGGAGTTTCACGGACTCTACGAAGAGCACACTTTTACCCTCTAGTCTCGCTGTCTTGATGATTACATGGAAAGTATTATCCAAAATGTTTGCGTTTTTACCGAGACATATTCAAAATAACTTTTTTTTTTTTATCTCCATCGAGAAAGAAATGGTCGTCCTCAAATCCTCACCTCATCGCAGGCGCAGCAGCGAGGCTTTAGCCTCTCGGCGTGGTGCCGGCCGCAGTAGATCTTCCCGTCGTGGTGGAAGTAGATGAGATCCACCAGCAGCTCCTCACACATGCTGCAGACGAAGCAGTGAGGGTGCCAGCATTTTCCGTGACCCGCCCTCGCGGCAAAAACCACAATGTCCCCGCCTTTAATCTGACCGCCACACTGATGGAGAGAGGAGGGGGAAGGAGGGAGGCGAGGGGAAAAGTAGGGATGGTTTAGGCGCCATACACACCTTCAGTCAGCGAGGTAGACGAGTAGGTGTTGGTGTTACCTTGTCACAAATGGCGCCGTTGACGGTGAGGGGGAACGGACGGGCGTTGCCTCTTCCCAGACTGTCCTTCTTCCTTTGACTACTGAAGAGTTTCAGCTCCCGTTTCTCCTCCTCGTCCAGGAGGTTGCAGTAACGCACCTAAGCAACAGGGTTCATCATCATCATCACAGAGCTGACGAGGAGTTCTTTCCGACTACTTGAACAACAAAACGCTGCAGTACCTCATTATCATGCGGCGGCAACTGGTGGAGAAGCTGTTTGATGCGGTACTTTTCTCCGGGGCTGTTTATGTAGGGAACCTTCTCCTCTGGGAAGGAATTATAATATTGATGCACCTGTGACAGAAACAAGGACGGGAGAAAATACGGTTCTTAATCGTGAAATGATAAGACAAGATGCAAGTATCTCGTTTCTAATTTTGTCTGCGTTAGACGTGCATGTTATAATAGTGAACCTAAAAAAATAAGTAATCTATTTTGTTGTGAAAATAAATAAATAAAAGAAGAGCCGGATTGAGAATTTTAATGAGGATTTTTCTTTAATAACAAGCAGAATCTTTTCCATACAAGTAAATCACAATAGTCATGTGATCCGTAGTTAAGGGACTTAAACATGGACTTAAACAGAAGTTATTATTATTATTATTTTTAAGTTGTTATTTTGCTAATTTTACTAAATTTCAAAATAATTAGTTTATTTATTTGTTGCGTTGGGACAATGTAATATAATCTGAAGCATAAATGTTGTTAGCGTTAGCGTTAGCCTAAGGCTAATTTTCATCTGCAGGTTTGAAACGTCCGTTCTATAGAATTAAATAAGAACACAACAAAAACACACAAACAAGTACAACATGATAAAAACACACATCCCATGCGCACACACTTAATCCACATCATTATAAATTAAATGTATTATTATTATTATTATTATCTCCGGTATGAACTGATAAAAGTTCAGTGGAACATTTCATTCATTCATTTATTCATTCATGGTGACAAATTACTGAAAAGTGATGAAGAAGATCCACCAAATAATGTTCCCCATCGCTGCATCTGCCATTCAAAGTAAAAAAAATAAAATGCACTGATTACAATTTTCTAGGCAGAATCACTTTTTTGATAAAGTCTGACCCATTTCGGATAATTCGGATTTAATTTTTTATTTTACGTTTTAAAATCGTAATAAGTAGTGAACGTAAGGGCTCTTATTTTGAAGAATTAAAGAGGAAGTAACAAGACTGGTCGGCATTGTGTATTTAATCTGACGTGTTGAAATGAACGAAGCCTCTTCGTTTCTTAAAGCAGCTTTACGACATTTCCCAGAGAAAAATAAACTTCCTTCAGTCCGAAGAATGATTTGTTTTACGTTGGCTTTGTTCAGAGACTTCAGCGATCGTTGCCGGCCCCTTACTCCCGCTACCTTTAGCCGCTCTGCTAATGTTTGCCGCTCCGCTAACGTTAGCTTCTTGAAACGTTCCTCGGGGTAAGTAAATCTGAAGGGAGTGATGAAGTTGGTGCGTGGCACCTCTACATGGTTTAAATATCCTCACCAAATACTTACAGTGCATGAAGGAAACCGCGCTTATCCATGCCGGTGATAAAAACAGAACTCATGGCGTCATGATAGAATAATCATGGAATCATGGCATGAACCGTGTTACTGGCTGAAATAGAGGAAATCTAGAAACGGCATGAGGGAAATAAAACGGAAGAGCAGAAAAACAATCGTGTCACACATCTGTGATCGTCGGCAAAAACCGCCTCTGACACAAACTTGTGTTCTGCGTCGTAACGCTCCATTTTGCTAACGTTGTTGTGATCCCATTTGCATAATGAGTCGCCGTGTGTCTAATGCCACCCCTCACACTCTCCCACCCCCCCCTCCTTTTTTTATTATCGGCCCAGCTTGACATCGGCTAACCGAGCCCTTGGCGGCCCGCCGCGTTCGAGGACTGACCTTACTTAATGGACACGACGGTCCAACAGGAAGGTATTATGTCAGAACCAGGCAAAAGAATGGAAGGAAGAATGAGGAGGAAGTGTCTTCCTCTGGATCCGCACTTAATTACATTAGCTCGGTCTTGCGTGCAATTAAAAGGCGTTTAAACAGCGAGGGAGCGCCGACAGGCGATCCCCGAAGTCAGACGCAGAGACACATTCTCATTTAGATTCATCCATTCATCATCAGTGACTGAAATTACCTCAGCCCCTGTGGGTTTGGATCCATGTAGGAACTAAAAATAGAACAAATTAACACAGCCAAACATAATTGGATTGAAAGTTAATGTTGGTCGTCTGTGAACCCGGTTCTGAAACGGTGTCACTTTTACCGAGGGATGAAGAATGTCCCTGCAGTTCTTCCTCCATGAAGCAGCTGTCAGCTGAGTCTGGGTGATTGGTGTCTCTTCCTTGCCCCTCCCTCCTCATCATTGCCCCTCCCTCCTCATCCTTGCCCCTCCCACCCCCCCACCTTCAGCTACAATATCAGGAAGGAGGTTAAAAACCATTCTGATCCATCTACACTCTAAAAAAGTCCTTTGTTCACTGGTCCTACACATTTAAATGAAGTATGATTGAGTTGAAGATTGAAGTTGAAGATACTTCATTTTAATTGTTTCATCAATGGAAGTGAATTTTTTTTTAAGTTATCAACGATGTGAATTTTTTTTACAGCGTGTAAATTTTGTCTTCAAATCCTGCAGGAATGAAAAAAATGTCAGATTCCTGCACCAATAATAAACAAATATTTATTGATGTTATGTTAAGTTTGATATTTTAGGTGCATTGATGGTAAAATCATGAAAAAAGAGAGACTTAAAGAATTTCCAAATTTCACTTTTTTTAATGCTTTGAGGGTCTAATTGTCCCATCATGCAATGCAAAGAGAAAAATTGTTGATTATCTTAAGGAAAATTTGATCAAAAATTCACTTTACAGTGTTTATGTTGTATCTCCTTTAAGTTTAAAAATGTTAAATGTCATTGTTTTTATTTTTTCAATGCCCAATCAGGATCCCAAAAGATAAAAAAAAGTGAATTTTCACCTATGGAAATTCTTCAAATTATTAAAAATAAAACATATAAATAAATAAATAGAATACATATATTTTTTATTAAAATAAAAAAAAGAATAAAACATACATTATATATATATATATATATATATATATATATATATATATATATATATATATATATATAATATATGTCTATATATTTAACTTTAATATACATAATAAATAAATATCTGTTAGTTATTGGAGAACTAAAATTAAATTATTCTACTCCTATAGATTTTCAAGCCAAATATCACACACTGTAAAAACAGCACTGGTGTTGATTTAAAATCAAATGTGTGTTACCAGTGAACAGACTGTTGTTGTTGTTTTTACAATCACTTTGTGAATTTATCTCAGGACTTTCAGGACACAGTCGACGACACTTTAATAATCAAATAGTAATTCAATCATTCTTGTGATTTGGTTCAATTTGACGGCGTCTGGACGTGCTGCAGAAAAACAAGTGGAGTTAAGGGGCGCCTAAGAGGGATGAAGAGGGTTGAGAGAGAGTCCCCGGGTTGAACGAGGTTGTGTACCTGCTCAGGACTGAGGCCAGGTGGAACCCAGACGTATTCCTCCAGCGCACATCCGGAGTCGTCATCGGAGGTGGAGTTCCTCTGGAAGTCATAAATCAGCTTGGTGATGGTCTTTTCCATCTCCAGAGACATGGCTGTCACAACATGCTCAAGAACACAAAACGCTTCAGAGGTCACAGCTTCTCCTGCACAGGGTGAAAAAGAAGGAGGGAAGGAAGAGAGCCAGACGTTCGACCCATCAGAGTTTCAGAACCATCAAGACATCAGGTGGATCTGCGCCTCAGAGAAGAGGAGAACTTTCTGTCTGGTATTCACAGGTATTCTGTGAGATGATGAAGGACTAACAGCTCCATCAGGTTAAAGTCAGGCTTGAAATAAGAGTCAATGTCAGCATAACGACATACATTTATCTTCTCAGTGCTCTAAAAAAAAAGAACTGAGCTGTAATAGTGATGGTTGAAATAGAATACAATGTTCATCAACGTATACGGCATCTGGTGGAACTACAGGTTTTATCCTCTGCAGAAAACAAATTCAAATGCTAGTACCAGTCTGTTAATAGATAAAATGGAAATATAAGAAAAGTATATTTTCACATTATTTTTTTTAATGGTTTTCATTGAAAAATAAATCTTTATTGACAAGGTTAATGACAAATCCAAATCTAACCAACTAATGGTGCTGCAGAAAAGAATGGGGAATCTTTAAGTTATTGGTATTCATTCTCTAGACACCATAAAAAAGCCTGCATCAAATAGAAACTGAGTTATTTTCACTGGCAGGCTTTCATGTGTTTACAGGTGGACATCAGGTCTACGGCCCACCACTCATGAATACCTATATATTCATTATATCTACAGTAACTCACCCAAACAATGAGATGGTGAGCAGGAATGAACGAGTGTTTACATCTCATTACATCATCTCCTAATCTCATATCATCTCATTACATCATCTCCTAATCTCATATCATCTCAGAACATCACATCTGATGACACCCTCTCCTAATCTCAGATCATCTCCTTACATAACATCTCGTAACTCTAACCCGACACGGCGTGATGGTCGGCGAGTGAGAAGTGAAAACAGGCACCGATATTTCAGATCCATTAGGATTTCTCCCAAACCCTAAAACATCCATTCCAGAGAAAAAAAGATTATTTCCCAAACGTTAGAAAATGAGAGAAAACCCGAGATGAAGCCAGGTGACAGCGGTGATTTGCAGAGAGTGAACTGCACCTGATCCCAGCGCAGGTGAGGAATGTTTGTCTTTTCAGATTGCTGCTCCATTTGAAATGTGAGTCGGTGACGGCGACAGAGAAAACCACAGGCTGCACTGCCCCGACACGAGGTCTGTTCTTTTTCAACGGCATCGCTTTCACGATATCAAAGCTGTTGGTTTGCCGCCAAAACCGCTCCGCCTCTGAGTTGTGATACCAATCCATCATAACTGACATGGACTTTTCACACGGAAGCTCTTTTTTACCGCCGACAGGACGAGACTCGCCGAGGGAGGGAGCCTCAAACACGAGAAGAATTATCTACGACCATGGAAAGATCGCAGTTAATGCTAACTATAAAAAAACGTTACAATAACAATTGAATATGTTTGTCGTTTTGGAATTGAACCGAAGTCTATTTCAAATATGTAAAATAAAATAAGATGAAATAGAAAGAAAAGGAAAATGTTCTGGTCATACAAAAATGATAAGATCGCATAAAATAGAGATCGTAACGTAAAACAAAGTTGTCAAACACTGGACTTGATAATTTGGTTCATACATCCGGAAAAGAGTGAAAAGAAGTAGATACTTATATAATCCATGAATATTGCGTGTCTAGAACAGCGTATTGTAGAGGAGCCACTATATTAAAAAAAATATCTTCAATATCTTACAATAAAGAAGTTTTGTGGCATGAAAAAGGAAAAAAATCCATCTTTATTTTTTGTGTGTGTGCAGCTTTCATTCCGCCCTCTCCTCGTTCCTCCATCATCCCTGCCTCGACACTCGGACGCGTCGCGCGTCTCTGCTTTGTGTCTCGGAGCGAAGACGCAGACTCGGTGTCAATACGTTCAAATGTAATGACTCGTCTTTCCACGCCGACTTCTGCTGCAGAAGGCCGCTGATGAGTGTGTGACTTTTTGACGTAAGACACACTCACCAGGCTGAGTGATTAGTCATAACACTCTTCTGTTCTACCCCAGCAACACAAGAGGCGAAGAGGAATAAGTTGTGAACTTCTGTTTCCTGGAGGAGGCATCATTCCGGCGGAATTATATTTTTCCACCGGAAAAGGTCGTATGAATGGGGATGAAAAGGAATAGATGTTTTTGTATTGCGTTCCTGAAACCCGTTAAAACGGGTCTCCTCCCACAAATAGAACCTCGTTCTGACAAACTAGCTTATGGATAATTCATAAACCTGGTGAATCTTATAGAAAAATGACTTTAGGAGGGTTTTTTCCTCTGGAAACTGGGATTTCGCATTCGGAGAAAAGTTATTCCCTTTAATACCATAAAGACAAATCCTGCCACAGAAGAATGTGAGAAGTTGGAAAAACTCATTGATATTCATTGGAATGTTTATTTAATCACGTAGGCTGGATGTTGTCCTGAGGGCTCAGGAGGCTGTTTATGACCACCATTCTATTGCTCATGTGAACGGCAGGACCAAGTGATCTGTTCCAACTCCCACCAATCAATACATTCTCAACCGGCTTGGTTGAGCTGATCAGTGAAATCCCAGAGAGGAGGCAGCGACAGCGTGGAATTAAAAGCTTCTCTCACTCCCCTGAACATGTGGTCTACAATCACCAGAAGAATCCAGTTTGATTTCCCCTTCAGCTTCGAATCAATATCTGACCTTTATTACTCAAATGCATTGACATAGTACTTAAAGTCAATGATGTCATTGTCAAAGAGTCACGTTGTGACTCAAATGTTTCTGCTTAGCTGAAAAGGTCCCGATATTTCTCACAAAAAAAGAGAAAAAGAATCTATATATGTATATTATGACCTCAGACACTTACTCTACTGAAACAATGATGTTAAGAGGGATGAATAACTATGTGTGTTCATTAGGGGTCATTAGGAATAACCTAAGTGGGGTCTTTAGGAATAACCATGTGGGCTCATTAGGAATAATCTATGTGGGCTCATTAGAGGTCACTAGGAATAATCTATTTGGGGAAATTAGGAATAACTCAATGTGGGGTTATTATGATTATTTGTATGTGGGCTCATTCGGAATAACCTGAAGGGGGATCATTAGGAATAATCTATGTTTGGTCATTAGGAATAATTTATATGGAATCATTTATGAATAACTCTATATAGGCTCATTAGGAATAATATATGTGGAATAATTATGAATAACTCTATGTGGGCTCATTAAGAATAATATATGTGGGGTCATTATGAATAACTCTATATTGGCTCATTAGGAATAAGCTATATGGGGTTATAATGATTGTTTTAGTATGTGGGCTCATTAGGAATAACTCTATATTGGGTCATTTTCTGTGTGGGGTCTTTGTGATTAACTCTGTGTGGGGTCTTTATGATTAACTCTGTGTGGAGTGTTTATGATTAACTCTGTGTGGGGTATTTATGATTAACTCTGTGTGGGGTCTTTATGATTAACTCTACGTGGGGTCTTTATGATTAACTCTACGTGGGGTCTTTATGATTAACTCTGTGTGGAGTCTTTATGATTAACTCTACGTGGGGTCTTTATGATTAACTCTGTGTGGAGTCTTTATGATTAACTCTGTGTGGGGTCTTTATGATTAACTCTGTGAGGAGTCTTTATGATTAACTCTGTGTGGGGTCTTTATGATTAACTCTGTGTGGAGTGTTTATGATTAACTCTGTGTGGGGTCTTTATGATTAACTCTACGTGGGGTCTTTATGATTAACTCTACGTGGGGTCTTTATGATTAAATCTGTGTGGGGTCTTTATGATTAAATCTGTGTGGGGTCTTTATGATTAAATCTGTGTGGGGTCTTTATGATTAACTCTGTGTGGGGTCTTTATGATTAAATCTGTGTGGGGTCTTTATGATTAACTCTACGTGGGGTCTTTTTGATTAACTCTGTGTGGGGTCTTTATGATTAACTCTACGTGGGGTCTTTATGATTAACTCTGTGTGGAGTCTTTATGATTAACTCTGTGTGGGGTCTTTATGATTAACTCTGTGCGGAGTCTTTATGATTAACTCTGTGTGGGGTCTTTATGATTAACTCTGTGTGGAGTCTTTATGATTAAATCTGTGTGGGGTCTTTATGATTAACTCTGTGTGGAGTCTTTATGATTAACTCTGTGTGGGGTCTTTATGATTAACTCTGTGTGGAGTCTTTATGATTAACTCTGTGTGGGGTCTTTATGATTAAATCTGTGTGGAGTCTTTATGATTAAATCTGTGTGGGGTCTTTATGATTAACTCTGTGTGGGGTCTTTATGATTAACTCTGTGTGGAGTGTTTATGATTAACTCTGTGTGGGGTCTTTATGATTAACTCTACGTGGGGTCTTTATGATTAACTCTACGTGGGGTCTTTTTGATTAACTCTGTGTGGGGTCTTTATGATTAACTCCATGATTCATAATGTGGTTCATAATGTTTTTGATTGATAAAAGATGTGTTACTGTTTATTTAAAATATGTCTAGTCTAGCAGCATCCATTTTTGTCGCAGTAAAGCAGATCTTATGAAGCACTAGTCAAAGTTCAGTCAGGAAGACTATCCCCTTGCACACTCAGGCCACAGTCAGTTCTCACACCACTCAGTCATTTGCACTTCTCACGCATGTACAGACTCAATTAACAGCTTCACAGTCTGGGGTCTCAGTAAAAATCAGCTGTGCTCCTCATCTGGCCACATCTGTCCAATAACAAGGTGACACATCTTCATCATCAGCCTTCATCATCAACCTATCATCTCGCTGTTACCTTTTTAAATAGGATTCTCTAAGTGAATTTAGTTCTTCCATGCTGCTGGTGTGTTTGCTTTACACCCCGACATTTTAGCCTAGTCCTCGCAGATCCATCAACCTCATTATTCATACTCAGCAAAGTCATCAGCCACCACCACCACCACCAATATCCGGACACCAAGATGACATACCTTGCTGCTGCTCAGGGGCTTTACCCTCTGATCACAATCTCCATAAAGAGTCTGATCGCCAGAGACTTTGTGATGGATTTATTTTCACATGTTGTGATAAACATTCATCTTTACTTCGTTCTGTCTCTCCTGATCGAACGTCCAGCTGACTTCATGCAGCATCTCCAATCGGAGCCTTTCAGGTGTCTGCTGTCTCCACCACTAGTCCTAATCCTGGTTACCCAAAACAGTTCTACCTTCTCACACAGATTGATTCATCCGTGCGTAAAAGGATATTCACTAGTGTAGAAATCATCTCGTATCAAGCCTCTGAGAGGATTAGGATATTTATAGGTGACATCATGACGCAGAATCACCAAGAGCGGAGTCCTCAAGATAAAAGTGTCTGATCAAAGGTTTTCACTACGCACAGGTGATCTCTGTTAAACAGAGATTCTCAACTGGTGGATGGTGAGGGGGTGATGGTGAGGGGGTGATGGTGAAGGGGTGATGGTGAAGGGGTGATGGTGAAGGGGTGATGGTGAGGGGGTGATGGTGAAGGGGTGATGGTGAAGGGGTGATGGTGAAGGGGTGATGGTGAAGGGGTGATGGTGAAGGGGTAATGGTGAGGGGGGATGGTGAAGGGGTGATGGTGAAGGGGTGATGGTGAAGGGGTGATGGTGAAGGGGGGGGATGGTGAAGGGGTGATGGTGAAGGGGTGATGGTGAAGGGGTAATGGTGAGGGGGGATGGTGAAGGGGTGATGGTGAGGGGGTGATGGTGAGGGGGGGATGGTGAAGGGGTGATGGTGAAGGGGTGATAGTGAATGGGGTGATGGTGAAGGGGTGATGGTGAAGGGGTGATGGTGAAGGGGGGGGATGGTGAAGGGGTGATGGTGAAGGGGTGATGGTGAAGGGGTAATGGTGAGGGGGGATGGTGAAGGGGTGATGGTGAGGGGGTGATGGTGAGGGGGGGATGGTGAAGGGGTGATGGTGAAGGGGTGATGGTGAAGGGGTGATAGTGAGGGGGTGATGGTGAAGGGGTGATGGTGAAGGGGTGATGGTGAAGGGGTGATGGTGAGGGGGTGATGGTGAGGGGGTGATGGTGAAGGGGTGATGGTGGGTCCCGATGCCAGACCAGTTGAGAACCGCTGTGTTAAAGTATATCCACCATTCTAAAAGTACCATACCATGATTTTTACATTTTTACTACATTAACTGTATAAATATTATGGGCAGCCTTATTGTAATATTATTCCAGTAAAAGAAAGCCCTGGTCCAGCTCTGGGTTAGGATGTGGTATCGAACATTAGTGGAATAGAAAATAATATTTTGGTTTCGCAAGATATTAATATTTAAATATTAATCCTGTCTGGAACGTTCCACAGGTGACTGGTATTAAAGGGACATTCTCAAAAACCTCAGTCTTTCATAAGCAGGATCTCTGCTAACCAGTGTGTCCAAAACAAGTCCCATTAAATCCTCTTTTCTTAAAACCTTAAAACCTAAGACCTCTGAATGGGGGTTGATTACTTATTATAGGTACTGAATCTATAATTTGTCCACATTTCTGAGGGCAGCCTGCAGCTTCCAGAGTCGGAGGATGGTTCTAATTTATGCATCTGTGTCGGTTCCTCACCTCTCAAATGCTCCGGCCGAAGCGATGGGTTTAGTTTTTTCGGCTTAGTAATTCAATTATTTCACACTGGCGATGAGCCGCTATCATAAGCGGCTGCGGTGACAATCACGGCGGGGAGAATGCGTCTCAACTGTTCCTCAGCGAGGCATTAGTCAGGCAACTGTAGGTCAGTTGGTAAAAAAAAAAAAAAAACACACAATCCTGCAAGTTGCTGTGGCAACCGATTAGTGATTTCGGTCCTGAGCTTCTCCTATTTACAAGAGTGTGTGAAGAAATGGATTGATTGAAGAAAAAAAGTACAAACCAAGATCTATAATGAAGATTTCTTTTTCTAGCACCATCTTTGTTTTCCTAAATTCTACGGCAGCGTTACCTAACAGACGGCGAAGACATTGTTTGACTTTCTATCGTTCGCCTTCTTTTTTGAGATAGACACAATTTGTATTGTGTTGATTGAGACAAAAAAAACAAAAACAAACTGAGATTGCATCTTGGTGCCGGAGCACAGAGAGATTGTGCGGACTCACGGCAGGTTCTGATTTCAGGAGGAATGAAACAATCTTGAACAGTCGGGTTATCTTCCAAACAGAACGGGAAGCGAAGCAGCAACGGAGATACAATAGAAGGAGATTGCAGTGTTAAGAGCGGCGCTTTTTCCTTTTTCACGTGTCATGCCTCACCCTCCTCCCTCCTCCCATCCTCATGTGCCTCTGACAGGCTCTGTGTGGGCGTGCTGAGAGAAAGAGAAGGAGAGGGAGTGACGGAGAGAAACGCTCTTATTTATGTAAAAGCCCAGATGAGAAGAGGTGCTCCGCTGAAGCACGGAAGGCTCTATTAAAGCTTCAGAGAGAGAGCAGAGCCAAAAGAATCCCGCGTCCGCCATGCCAGGGAAGATAATGTACCTCAGAATCTTCTCATCTGTTACCGCCACACAGCATGTCTGCAGTAATTATCATTATCAGGCTCCTGTTTGAAAGAAACTAATACTAATCCTGCCCCTGTAAGACGAGACAAAAACGGAGATGGGAACCTTCCCCTCCAGTCCGTCAGTGATTTTAATTTAATAAAGAACCAAACAGCAATCAGAGAGAGAGCAAACCTCCGCCAAGGCAGCTCCTTTCCCCTACGTGACATCATTGTTGCTAAAAATGAGAAGCTGGAAAATCATTGAACTCCTACAACGAACCTCCATCACCATGGAAACCTCACTGGAGTATTTGGAAGTTACGTTTTTATCGTCATTAGTGGAAAGGTGTTAGAGAAAAGTCACATCACACCACTGGTCAAATTTAACACATCTAACAGAATCTGCATTTTATCCACCTGAATCCTGTAGGATTATTATCTATCATCAAGTCAGAGTTTATTTATAAAGCACATTTAAACTACCAAAACGGGTTGAATAAAGTGCTGAACAGATACGACTGACAAAAATAATAGCATGAATCACAAGAATATAAGACAGATCAAATAATCCTTTTAAAATCGAGCAGGATAAAAGGATAAAAGAAGATAAAAAATAAGCATTAAAGTGAGCAGAATAAATAGAAATGTCAAAGTTCATCATGAATTTAAAGCATGAGAAAAAAGGTGTGTTTTCATCAGAGATTTAAAAATGTCAAAGCTATGTTCTGATGTGAAGGGGTGGACCGTTCCAGAAGTTTGGTCCTGCTACTGCAAAGGCCCGGTCCCCTGCTGGTTCTTAGTTTTGACCGAGGAGTGTCCAAGAGCGTCTGGACCGTAGAACGCAGTGGTCTGACTGGAGAACGCAGATGCAAGAGCTCGGTTAAATAGTTTATAATTATAATCACAATAACCCTTTGTTGGGTAACCCTATAAGTTCTGGTGAGTATTCTGGATCAGTATTTAAATCATCCATCAGAGAAGACAGAGACTGAAGAAAAGATGAAGGAATGTTTACAACAGAACATCTATTATGTCAAAAGTCTCTTAGAAAGTCTTTGATGCTCAGACTGTATAGTGGTGGCGGCGGCTGATGACTCCGCTGAGGCTGATGGATGATGAGCGGATGGAGGAGGCGGAGGACTCACAAACCAGCAGCATGAAGGAACTAGATGAATGGAGAGCCGTATCTAAAGACAGATATTGATGGGCTGAGCAGTGATTGGATGATGAGGCTACCTAAAGGGGTGGAGTTATGGAAGTGGTCCATATCGGAACTGGAAAAGATCGGATTCCGTGTGGTTTCACACCGACCTGAAAAAGTCTCAAATGAACGTAGCTGAAGACGTCCTGAAGAACGAGTACAAAATGAGTTCATTGCGATTCTGTATTTTCTGTCAGGTCCAAGAAGTATTTGAAGTCTGTCCAGAATGTTGCTGCGTGGTCGCTCACCAGAACAGGTCTCACAGATCACTCATGTTCTGAAGAAGCAGCCCAGCACTGGATTCCTGTCAAATCCAGGATAGAATTCTAAAAGCTTCTCCTCAGTTACCAAACCCTCGATGGTCAGGCGCCGAAATTGCCCATAGAGCCCGGTTCCAACCCATAGAGCCCGGTTCCAACCCATAGAGCCCGGTTCCAACATTATTACATGGTAATTCTCCCCTGTGGAACCAGTTTCCAGTCTTGGTCCACATCCTGTCTACATTTAAGAACAGGCTTAGAACTCTCGTCATTGATGAAGCCTTCATCAAGGCTAGTCTTTGAATATGCTGCTACACGTACAGACCGCTACAGAACTTCCCATGATGCTCTGGGATTCTCTCACCTCCTCTCCTATAACTTTTCTGCATACTCCCACATGTTCACGTCCATGAACACGTGACACTAAATTCACTTCTCGTCTCTAGTTCTTTCGCTTCTTTGTCCTGCAGGTTCACTTTGCAGAAAAGAAGTCTGTGATGATATTCCACATCACTACCAAAATCTATATATTTTTATTGTTATTAATGCATTTCCTGCCTCTCCAAGAGAAAGAAAAACCCATCAATATCCCTTCATGACTTTTCTGACAAGAAGGCAAACAGTGATCATCAGGATACTAATCATCTCAGCAGACTTTGGTTGTCAGCTAATCTCTGTGCTGCATGTAGGCAATTATTGTACAGTAAACAAACACCGTGTGGAATTAGTATCCCTATCCGCTCCCAGCACACAGAAGTAAATCATGAAACCGCTGCAGTCAGACGCAGGAGGTTCAGAATCGTACCTTACTCTTTCCGTAGTATTGGAGATCCTGAGCAGTTTCACTTTTTCTATATGTTCATTTTTACATTCTAACCCTTTAAAGTCCTCATCAAGAATTTTTTTTATAGACATTCAAAGACATTCAAAATTAAACTTGAAATGTAAAATAGTTTGGTCGAACTTAAATTTTTACTTTTAAACAGTACATTCGAATTTCCATGGAAAATATTCAGTTTTACTTTAAACCCTTATTAGACTTTTTTTGATTGTATCAATTTACTTAATTCTGTCAAGAATGATTTTTTTTGGGGGGCATTACTCATTAAATGGGACTTTTATTAATAGCCATGGTTACCGCTTCCTCCTCTGAGGCCCCTTTGACCTGTGGTGTCCCCCAGGGCTCCATCCTTGGCCCCTTACTCTTTAGCATATAAATGCTTCCACTGAGATCATAAACCGGGTCACATTTTTTAAATAAGAAATAGGGTCTCAAAATGTGCTCAACCAGACATTTGAGCAGGATATTAAAGGGTTTTAACACGCACTCTGTCCATGTGGTTAAACATTCACTGAAAAAGGTTAACGAGATGGTTGTGGTTTCGTAAGCCCCCCCCCGGCCCCCTTCATACAAAACATTAAGGGGGTTTGACTGTGTGACCCTGAGAAATTTGGATAATTTGAAACCCGCACGGCACATAAAGGTCAACCTTTAAGGAATGAAACGCTGAGGCTTTAGAATCAGCAGAAGAATATGAAGTAATGAGGTAAGGGGTGGTCCGAGTTACACCGAGAAAGTGAGCTGTGTATGATTTCAGTTATGGTTAGCTTCTTAAACTTAGCCGCGTTGCAGCAGTTGTAACATAAAATGAGAACTTTGAACTTTGAACTTACCCTAGATAAGTTCAAAGGAAATAGCATTTTCCTTTTTTAACACTTTAATGTCCTGCACAACTGTTTGGGTCGCTATTTCTTATCGAAAAAAGTTTATAATGTGACCCAGTGGCAGCGTGGGTATGCTAAAGAGTAAGGGGCCGAGGATGGAGCCTTGGGGGACACCAGACATGACGCGGAAACCATGCATAATGAGGGAATTCCTATTTTATAAATAGGATTTTTTTTTTTTTGCATTAAAAAAGAGAATTATGTAACTTAATACAACCAGAACAAAAGTCCAATAAATGTAAAATTAAAACTGGGAACTTTCTAGGAAATATTTGTCATTTTATGGTAAATTTAGAATATCTACGAATGTCGATAAAATATGCATAGACTTTTCTTTTTTTCTTTGTGAGGACATTTAAAGGGTGAACAAGGTTATATACATTAAATGTATTATTATTATTATTATTATTATTTAATTATATCTAATACAACCCAGTTTTGGTGGAAATTGTGGACATGTCTGGTTTAAGTATAGTCAACAAACACTTTAAAAGACTTTTTAAGAAGAAATAAAAGAGGGATAGAATGAATTTAGCTTTGATGCCCAAAAATGATTTTAGCTTCATGAACTTGGCTCCTCCCACTCCTAACTTCCGTAATGGACGTATATAATCACTGTTATCGTTATCCTTCACGTCCGATCTGATTGGTTCATCCGATTGGTTCGGTTTAGATTGGGCCGGAGTCGACGACAAATGTTGGACGACGAGTCTTAATGGTGGATGAAATCCCTGTGGAGGATAACCGCACTTTAAAAAATGACAGTGACACCCACAGACGGAGAATGCCCTTCGTCTCTGATGAGGGTCGCACACACAAGAAACGCTCGGCCTATCAACCAACTAACAATACAGATTGTTGTGCTGTGTGTGTGTGTATGTGTGTGTGTGTGTTTGTGAGGAGGCGGGAAAAATATAACATTTAATTGACTCATTGGTGAAGAAGAAGAAGAAATGTTTCATTCCTCCATCTTGTTTCTTAATCTGCACAAAGTAGAGGTGTGTGTGTGTGTGTGTGTGTGTGTGTGTGTGTGTGTGCGCGTGCGTGTGTTTTATGTCTCCCTGAGGTCTGTGTGGAATATCATCATCACACGCACTCATAAAAAACGGCAGCAACAACGTCAAGACCCCATTTCCTGCTTGAGGCTGGAGACGCACCAGTCGTCTTCGACAACACAGCTGCTCATTAGCTGATCGTTCTGATTGGCTGCCGTCAAATCCACAATTATGTAACCAGCCGTTGCAATAACAAACAGCGCTCTTGTTGCGTCAATCAACTCATATCCAGTTAGCGGGATTACATTCTCGCTGCAGCTTATTGGGATCAAGGCAAACAAGAAATTAATTGGAACGTTTTGACCCAGTAGAAAGAAAAGCTCTGCAGAACATCTGGCAGAACCGGCTGAGAAAAGCCCAGATTCGGCAAAACTGTCCGAAATGTCAGGAGATCGCTGTCATTTTGTGGCTGAAGCTGTGAATCCTCACAGCACAGAAAAATACAGTACAAAACTCAAATCAATCAATCAATAATTCTCTCTCTCTCTCTCTCTCTCTCTCTCTCTCTCTCTCTCTCTCTCTCTCTCTCTCCTCTCTCTCTCTCTCTCTCTCTCTCTCTCTCTCTCTCTCTCTCTCTCTCTCTCTCTCTCTCTCTCTCTCTCCTCTCTTCTCTCTCTCTCTCTCTCTCTCTCTCTCTCTCTCTCTCTCTCTCTCTCTCTCTCTCTCTCTCTCTCTCTCTCTCATACCTACGGATGCACAAAGGTTCACAAGGACCTGAAAAGCTCAAATTAAATGCTGACACACCTCTCCCACTGTGTGTGTGTGGGATGGCCCGAAATAGAATTGCAGTGTTTCAACAGGCGCTGGCTCTCTGCTCCCGTGAACACGGGCACCGATCTGTATCACAGCGGGGATCTTCATTCATCAATGTCCTAATTTTACCAAACAATCTGACAGGTAGGCGCCATCGGTGGCGCCGACAGCCATCGCCGAGGAAGAGTGAGCCTCCTCAAAGAGTGACTTAGTCGGAAATGGCAGCAGACACAGGCGCTTTAACGGAGGATCAGTTTCCAGATTGAGCTCGTGACCTGGGCTAGAGGTGTCAGCTGGGTGGGTCGCGGTAAACGATCTCCCTCCACCGCAGCTGGTGATTCACAAACTGAGGCTAATTCCTGTAACGCGCCGCGCCGCTGACATCATTAGCCTGAGGGTTTAATATTTAGCAAGAGGACAATATTATTCCACACGGCCTTGAGCTTGGAGAGGTAACATGTGTTCATCTGCTGTGTGTGTGTGTGTGTGTGTGTGTGTGTGTGTGTGTGTGTGTGTGTGTGAGATAATGTGCCTGCGCAACAGTGTGAGAGAGAGGAGAGAGAGGAGAGAGAGAGTCTGTTGCTATGCATTTTTACACGTCCTCCCCACTGCTCTCCTCTCATGAAACATGGTGGCAGAGAGGAGTTGAACACATATAGCTCCGCCGTTCTCCTGTGATGTAACAACACTTTAAACAGTGAAAGCAAACGTGACGCCTCACAGGTGGGCATGTCCCTGACATGTCTCCATGCTAAGAATAACCTTTGAACTCTTCCCTCTGACAGACACTTTACACACACTTTTTTACTTTACTGGTTTTGGACTTTATTAATTGTCTGTTTGCACTGATGTTATAATTGTATCATAAAATTAATCCAGTATTCTCGCAATCCTACATCACTCCTATAGTGTTATACTATAGATCATTATATCATTCATTATAGACCTTTAACCCCTTCCACCCCATATATGGGCCTCTACGTAAACAGGAAACAATCTCCAACCAAAATACAGCCCACCATGGTCCTGCTGCAGACTTTAAAAAACATTGCATAATGGCCATAGAACAGCGGTCAAAACATTGTTTGACACAAATAATTTTTTTGGAAAAAAAAGTTAAAAATGTTCACACCAAGTAAATGTCCGACCAGCAGGGGGCGCATGCATATTATATGCTCTGACCTTCGCCACGCCATAACTGATGCCATCTGTTATCTGAGACGCATCACTTTGACCAACACCAAACACCCGTCAGTGTGATGTCACAGCCTTAGGGTGTGATGTCACAGCCTTAGGGTTGTCGTCTGTGTCTGTCGCTCCCCCCTACAGGTCAAAGGTGGTAATTTGCAGCCAAAATCCCTTTCTGGAGACGAATTATTATATGTGACAAATAAAGGATCTTTCTTCTTCCTCGACTAAATGTATTTGTAAATTTTGTTGTTGTTGTTATTATTACTAATAGTAATATTTGTTAATGTTTCATAACTAAACTGTTCATCTTCATGTCCCTTAATAAAATACATCCCATGATCATTTTTCTATCTAATTTCATGTTAGTTATTTTCTAGAATAAATAGTTCACGTAGAAAAGCCTAGAACCAGAAATATTAGATTTAAATCAGTAATGATAATTTTCACTAATTGCTGTAAACACTCTTTTAAACTTCAACCGTGCAATTAGAATTGTTAATTTTTTAACGGTTTCAACAACATCCCAAACCCTCACACACGGTCTTTATTGTTATATTTCCTTTAACACTTAATGACATTGATGTGATTACTGGTGGTGTACTAAATAAATAAATGAAGATATAATGAGATATAACTGAAATCCCTGTTTAAAACATGTTATTTTACCCTGACGGGTATCTCTGCAGTGACTTTGAGTGAGCGCTCCATAGATAAAATGTATTATTATTATTATTATAGAGCAGCTCAGGTGGCCGAGGCTCCTGAGGTAAAGTGGTGACCCATTTCTTTGACCCTGGAGTCGACATCCCTGTGAGAGTGATGGTGTGAAGGGTGTTTATGTGACGCCTAGTCGTGTGTGTGGTGGCCTCGATGTGTCCGGGCCAAGATCGGTCAGCCACATCTGAAAGGTGCTGTATAGATACAGTCCATCATCATCATCATCATCATCGTCATCCTCATCATACTGTAGACTCAGACGCTGTTTCAAAACTGTAGATTACATTTTACAAAAACACAGTAATGTGGTGTGTATATTTATTTCTAGATATATGCTGTGATTCTAAACACATAGTGGTCACAAGCCAGGCTACTTCTAGAGCCGGGCCCAAGCCCGGATAGATGGACTACGTCAAATCAATATGCGGAACGAGACGGTCTGCTGTGCCGAAAGAAGAAGAAGAAGAATAAAACTCTAGTCGGGCTCTAGTCGTCGCCTGTGAACGACTCTTTCTTCTTCTGCTTTCGGCTGTTCCCTTTAGGGGTCGCCACAGTGGAGCCATCTCGTTCCATCTCGTAGGGCATAGCCCATTTAGCCCGGCACTAGAAGTAGCCTGGCTTGTGACCACATAGAACCCATATGGGTTCTTATGTTTGAGTTACACAATGACTCTAAAACTAGCTGGATCGGTAATGTGTGTGTCTTAAAAAGACAAACAAACAACAATGTCTCTTTTTAAGCTTTCACGCTGAAATGCTCTTATTTGTAACAAGATCTCCACATTTAACTACAAATGACATCACCCGGTCAAAGGATGAAACTTAAGAGGCATTGTTTGAGCCCATGACATCATTGGGGGCACCTAATCACTTTTGGATACGTTTACTTGTTTACTTGATTAAGTTTAGGGAAGGATGATAAGAATCGTCCGTCTGATACAACCAGCATCCAACACATCTACATCTACTGTGACACACATTTAATGTAGAGTTAGTGCCTAAAAGTTTATTAATATAAGAGATTTTAAACACAAGGCCCCCAATTTGCTAAAGATACGAGACAGATGAGAAATAATCAAACATTTGTATCGACAGGGGAAGGCAAAAATTCAACATTTAGAGACAAAGTATAGACCAAAACACACACACACGTGTACTATAAAAAGGCTTTCCTGTGAAGTTGAGTTCTTAAATGCCACACACACACACACACACACACACACACACGCACACACACACACACACACACACACGTCAGATTGTTGAAGATGCTTACATAAGATTGGAATGACATCAGCAAAGGCACAATCACTTTCCTTTTTTTTTAAATTTTGCTTTTAGAGCTGGGAAAGGATCATAGTCCAAGATTTATGGAACAGAGTGGTTGAGAGGATGAGCGAGGAGGCGGAAGGTCGGACATGGAACCGGGGGCGAGTTTGTGCCATTCCTTACATGTAATGAATTAAATTGAATTCCAGATTTTTATTGGACGCTAATGGAGGCATGCAAGTGAAGTGTGGGGGTGATGTTAGAACGATGACTGCTTGATAACCTCTAGCTGATTCTTCACCAGTAGATAGTTCGAGGAGTATTGACTGAAGCAGGTGTAGGGTAACAGGAATATAAATGGGAGGAAATGAAAGTGAAGGAAGAGCCGTGGACAGAACGCCGCTGATTCTTGCAATAACTGTGAGCAGAAGGAAGCAGGACCGGGCAAATATATTGACATAGGGCTCAAAAGACAAGAGGAGGTACAAAAACAATACCAAGGCTCTTAGCAGCATCAAATCTTTGACGGCTACTAAGGAATCGTGGAGGATGGGCAGCGGATTCAGGCGATAGGCTTTTAGAAGGGAAGGAGGTGTAAATGTTATGAACATATCAGTAATATAATGTGAAAGCAGCTGCACGGATGACCCAGAGGAATCGAGTCCAGTGAGAACAGACGTGGTCCGAGAACCAAGCCCTGTGGCTCTCCACACAGCGGGAGAATAGAAGAGAACTCATGATTGACAATACAAATATTATAATATCTTTTTGTCTAATTGGAATGCCATTTGTCTAAAGTCTAGTAAATATGCTGTTGTCCCCAATCTCCTGCGTTGTACAAGTAATCCCCCTGATTATGTCCACCGTATTATTTTAAGAAAACGTCCAGCCTAATGAGTAAATATGAACTGGCACCAAACTTGGACTCTAATTTTTAAAAATATACGGCCCACCTTTCCCAAAATCAATCCGGTTCCTCCAGGCACTAGAGTGTATGTGGGTATGAAATGTTAAAATGGTGTAATGGTTCTAATGGAAGGATCTGCAGGGGACGCAAATTTGGACTCGGACATAACCATTTTACATTTTTAGCAAAATTACCAAAATAATCGATACTGGCAGTTTTTCTTGGGAGGACAATCGTCTTCCTCGATAAATCCTTCTTAAAGTAAACTGTTCTGCTGTGGCAGTGGGATCTGATTAGATCGGTCACAGGAGGGAGATAGGGGATGTGGTACAGGGAAAGGAGCCAGGGAGGGAGAGAGGGAGGGGAAGAGAGAGAGGGAGAGAGGGGGGGAGAGAGAGAGGGAGGGAGAGAGAGAGAGAGGGAGGGGGAGGGAGGGAGGGAGGGAGGGAGAGAGAGAGAGGGAGAGAGGGGGGGGAGAGAGAGGGAGGGAGAGAGAGAGGGGGAGGGAGAGAGGGAGAGAGAGGGAGGGAGTGGGTAGGGGGAGAGAGACAGAGAGAGAGAGAGAGAGAGAGAGAGAGAGAGAGAGAGAGAGAGGGGGAGAGAGAGAGGGAGAGCGAGAGAGACAGAGAGAGAGAGAGACAGACAGATGGGTAAATGAAGTACTGGTGCCTGTGAGGTCCATCTGTGCCGAGAAGAAGAACCAACAGAGGTCGATGTCTTTGAAACCACAAAATGGGCTTTTGAAAGGCTTTCTGCTCTATCAGGATATAATATTCTAAATGTCAAAACATTTTCCATAATCTGTCGCTAGTTGGCCACAAACGTTTCTTCTAACCATCTCAGATGGGATGATAAACGCGTGGACGCCGACACATGTGAAGAGTTTTCTGCTCTGTGCGCTGAACACAGCGAAAGAAACGTCTTTTCTGTTCTGTCTGGAGATGTAAGCTGTCGGACCCCCCGTTTCCACACTGCTCTATCCCAGCGCTCCACACCTGCTGATGTAGCATGACATGTGGAATGGAGCTGGTCCATTTTTAAGTATTCATAATTTACCCGATGTTTGGACCGGACCGCTGTAGGCGGGGTTCTAGTTGTCAACTCATGCATCGCTGCGCTCTAAACAAACGCACGGCCGGCAAAATGGACCAACCGATCGACTCTGAGGAATCCTACATCAGTTCTCCTGTTAAAGAAAGTCCAACCATCAAGATATTTCTGTTCCTGAGGCCTCTGGTTTAAAGATCCACATTCTTATTCTGACAATTAAATGTTTGATACCGACTCAATTTTAAAGGAATTGAAATCAGTAATTACAGAAGACTCGGCTTATTTGATAACTTTCTTTGTGGTCGTGTCCTTCCTTCCTTGAAAACTAAATCTTTGTGTACAGCTGCAAGAAAGAAGGAGCATGTAATGAGTCACGCCAGATTACTTCTGAAAGGAACAAAAGAATCCAGAGTGACTGTGACAGGACAAAAGTGCCGAATAAGAAAGTGGGAGAAATCAAAAACATCTGAGTCAAAGCGTGACGAATGCAGTGTCTCAAATCACCGACTGCCACCTGTACAAAACATCTGTACATGGTACAAAACATCTGTACAAAATATCTGTACATAGTACAAAACATCTGTACATGGTACAAAATATCTGTACATGGTACAAAACATCTGTACACGGTACAAAACATCTGTACAAAATATCTGTACATAGTACAAAACATCTGTACATGGTACAAAACACCTGTACATGGTACAAAACATCTGTACATGGTACAAAACACCTGTACATGGTACAAAACACCTGTACATGGTACAAAACACCTGTACATGGTACAAAACATCTGTACATGGTACAAAATATCTGTACATGGTACAAAACATCTGTACATAGTACAAAACATCTGTACATAGTACAAAACATCTGTACAAAATATCTGTACATAGTACAAAACATCTGTACATGGTACAAAACATCTGTACATGGTACAAAATATCTGTACATGGTACAAAACATCTGTACAAAATATCTGTACATAGTACAAAACATCTGTACATGGTACAAAACATCTGTACATGGTACAAAACATCTGTACATGGTACAAAACATCTGTACATAGTACAAAACATGTGAGAATGTAGAGTTCTCGCAAATGCTGCACTTCCCTTACAGGAAGTGATATCAGCAACATCAAACCACCACATCCCTCTCAAAAATATCTTTATTGATCTATCATTCCAACAAATAAATAATTTATTTCTACCTGACTATTTGACCGACTGCTCTTTTTACCTTTAGGTACTGGAAAAATTGTTATCTGCCTTAACCGTAAGCATCTCACTCTTGAGTCTCGTAAGCCCCTCCCCTTCTATGTATCCAAGATGGCAAACCGTTGACAGTGAGAAGTGTTCATCGTTCCACACACAGATTAAGAGTTTTGCCAACCGGGTCCTTGTAGAACACTTCATATGACTCACGATAATGTTAATTAAAAAAACGGATTGATTTTAGATTTAACCTCTTAGTTGAAAAAAAATATTTATCTGTCCGTCGCTGCTGATAGAGATGGAGACAGAAATTAGTGATTTGGTTTTAATTTTATCTGCATTTTTTTCTATTCCCTTGGTTTGTTCAGGATAATGAAAAAAAAAGTGTAAATAAAATAATAATAAATTGGCATAATTCCTCAAAGACTAGAATATTATCATCCGCCCTAACTGTAAGCATCTCCCTCTTGAATCTCATAAGCCCCTCCCCTTCTATTTAGCCCAGATGGCAACTATTGAGAGTGAGAAGCGTTCATCGTTCCACGCTCAAACCATGGGCCATCCTGAGAATACCGTCCGGATTCTAGTAGAAAACTGCATATGACTCCAGTTACAGGGTGAACACAATCCATCCGGAAAGATTAAAGATGAAAGTAGGTGAGGTGAGACGCAGTTAAAGATTCTGAGCCAGTCTGTATGAGATGGTCACAATCTTCTGCAGGTGTTTACCACCCGCAGTCTAAATCTGCGGGTGGTAAGTTATAGTTACAGTCTGAGTGTGATTAAGTGTCATCGTCTGACCGCTGCTGAACTGAAATGGGAGGATGCAGGAAAGTTCACAAGACAAACACCAGCTGCTCCGTGGAGCGGAACGCAGCCGGGCCTGATGGACGGCCATCTTTGCAGAAAGTGCAAAAAAAAAAGAAAAAGAGGTAGTTTTGATGTGTATACAGATGTGATCCGCTGCCATTAGCCAAACAGTTTACAGCTAAAAGCTGTGGATTATTATCGTAAAACATAATTAAGCGAAACATGGTGGCCATTGGTGGCGAGTCTGCAGCTGAAGGGCAACGACAAGATGTCGCACCGAAATCCGTTATAGCACAACATCAGTGACAGCACAGCGACTCAGTGACTCAACATGTGAGTGTGTGAGCGAGAGCGAGCGAGAGAGAGAGAGAGAGAGCAGTGGGCTGAGCCGAGGTTGTGTAAGAAGAGCAATTCAGACATCGACCAATTTTCTGATAAGAGCTGCCAGAAGTGAATATATTATAACTTAATAAAAGGTTGAACCACAAGAAGTTTTAGATTAAGGTAAGATAGGAAGTGATCTGGTCATAATGTGGAGAAACATAAAAACAAGACAATATCTGATTTCTATAATACCAGCCTCGCTGGTAAACAGCACAAACAGAACACACACTACAAATCCCAGAATGCACTGCAACAGTCGCACGTTGTCAGATAACAGCGTTTGTCCCGTCACTCTAATAAACTTTAGCCCAATCCTTGGAAGAGATGCTACGGACACGGGATCAGAATGTTTTTTTGAAAAGGCTAAATAATAATAATTACTAATAATAAACGTATTAGTAAGTCGCACTCACGGTTAGGAAATAGAACGCACGTTTGAATTAACTGACGAGTGCGTTCAGCTCCTCCAGCCGTTCGACGTGTGTCAGTGCTGCTGCATAAAAACAAGAAAACATGAAGATGCTTACATTAAACGCAAAACACACCTGTAGGCTAGTTGTGCACCGTACTGTGTTCTGAGGTGCTGCTGCTCCTGACTGCAGGAACAGATTCTTCGTAGCAACAATCTACTTTCACTGTTTTATTATGGCAGAAGAAACAGCTAAATCAGCCCAGTCGTTTACCAAGGGTCATTTAAAGTTCCCATTTTGTTGATGTTATTCCCTTGGTTTATTCTGAATTATATGAAATTAGTAAATAAAATAAGAAGAAATCATAATTCCTTAGAATAAATTTTGGTCGATTTGAGTTTCTATATCTGATTGTGTAAAAAAATTTTTTTTAATTATTTTCTTTTGTTTTTTCGTCAATAAACAAAATTGAGCACAGCTCTTTAAAGATGTAAATTGAGAGTCGATGTAAACTTTAGCGGCGCGCTGGAGTGGCTTTGAGCCTCTCCTGTTTGTGTATCTGTGAATTGATGACTGTCATGCTGCCCCCTACTGGTCTGAGTGTGAATTGCAATCCTGCACACGAGTACGTATTTTGGATTTGACATAATAGATATTTAAATCCAACTAAAATTCAGAGTCTGTCAAACCAAGGTTGGGATTTTTACACCAGTTCACTATTCTTAACAAAATCTACTTACCGTCAAACGTTGGAGGTTGAAGTCAAGCTAATTTTGCGTCATCCCTTCAGTCAGAGAGTCCACCGTCTCCCTTCAAATTTAATCACCACCTCAAAGTTTTAAACCTGGTACAGCTAGAGATCAAACAGAGTTTATACTAAGAATACTTTTGAGTATATTTATTGTCTAGAAATGCTTTTCCTCAATGATCATAAAGGTTATTCGGAAAAAAGTAAAACTTTAGATTGAGATGTCAATTTTCTGATATTTTACTACTAGTTTAATTAAAAATAATAAATCTCAAACACAAAATTCACTGATTTCCACTTAATTAGCCAAAATGTTAAACAATTTTCCTGAGTAGTTGAAGACGGCGTGACATAAATAAAACATCCTGAGGCGGTCGCGGAGGACATTCAGATTCATAAACGATAAACCCTTTTGGTCCAGAGGTAATGAATCTGGGTCACCATCTCTTCAGTCAAGTGTGCTGGGCTGCACATAAAATGGAACGCTCCGTAAATGTATTGATTAAGAAGTGCTGTTAAGTCACACCTGCTGCCAGAGTGAGAGGTTAACAGCTTCTCCAACGCCATCATCCGATGATTTAAGGCTCGCCTTTGCGACACCCGGTGCAGCCCGAACATGACACCGCAAGTCTCTCCTGACAGGGGGGGGGGGGGAAATATCCCACTGGAAAATCATTAGCTGAAACCCCCGATTCAATTACCCCCGAACACTCCGGTAGTCCTTTGTGAGTATCTGTGGCCAAAATAAGTCCCATAATTCCACTTTTGGGAGCTCCTCCGCTGCATGACAGGGCAAGCATGAGGAGCCGCCATTAATGGAATAACACTGAGGAGCATTCATCAAGCGATGGGAATGCTCTTAAACCCAGACGTCGCTACTGGTGGAACAAATACGTTCTTGAGTTGAGAACAGAGAATTGATAAGACACTGTTAAAATATATCAAGCAAGAGGCTTCAGCTCTATATCCGACTTTACCCTCTGGACTCTGAGGCCATTTCGGCGTTAAGTCTATATATATCGCATGAAATAATGTTCAAAGAGCAAACGTTCGGCGCAACATCCCCTCCATGAGCGGAGTTATTTCTAAGCCTTGACATACTGTGTATGTCAAGGCTGTGAGCCCCAACCGCGTAGCGTTAAGAATCCCGTTGGCCTGATTCCATGATATAAAGGGTTAATACAGCAATATAAAACAGTAACTGCTCATTTTCCTACTTAAATTATTAGAGGTGCACCCATTGTAATTTTCTAGGCCGGGGTTTTAGAATCATAATGAGGAATCTATTTTAAGTCCTCCTATTTTCGGAGGATTATAGTGGAATAAAGGCTGGCAGGCATTGTGTACGTGTTCTAACCTTGTTGAAATGAATGTACTCCGTCCTCCCCGCCGTGCGTTTTCTTAAACCAACTGTATGACATTTAGAAGAGGAAATAACAGTTTGTAAGCCACGTTCAGTCGATCATATGCTATATGATGGCTTTGTTCAGAGACTTTTACAATTTTGGCATTATTCCTTTTCACCACATTAAATATTCATGAAATGTTTGGTATCTTTTATGCATCTTCTTCATGACTTCAGTTTTTCAGTCAGTTATTTACTCTACTAGTATTCTGATTAGTACACTGATTTCTGGTTAGGCAGATAGGATCTTAGGATCCAAAGGTTTAAGTGGAAATAAGGAAGTATCATCAGCAAAATGTATTTGAAGAATGAAAATTTAAAGTCCTCCCTTCGGCATAAATGTAGCGAGTGTTTATATATGGATTGTTAGGAGATAAAGGCGTATAATAATAATAATAATAATAATAATAATAATATATTTTATTTATAATGCACTTAACATCTGGATCAAATGTGAAATGTGCCAAAATGGATGCATTATTTAAAATCTTTTTATCATTTAGCAAAAAAAGTGCTAAATTATATCAAATTATATCAAATTGTACATGAAAATATTGATCAGAATTCATTTAAAATTTCCTATTTCCTTTTATTGAACACGGTATTTGTCGTCGATGTGTTGTTAGACTGACCACCAAAGATACTTAGCATTCTAAAAATGACAATTGATATTATTTAAGTAAGCAGCTATAAACACATCTGTTATTTTAATTTGAATATATCAACTGTATGTCAATAAATAACAAAAACAGATCCAATCAAGAAGAACTTTCAAAATAATAAACTCACTCACTATTCCCTTCTAATTAGTGCTATTTCTCTTTTATAGCGGGATTCAATCTTACATAAAAACGTCCCGCAGAAGACTAGCAAACAACCAGGATGTCAGGAGTGGGCGCCTCAAAGCTACAGATTAATTAGCAATGCTGTCGCTAACGGCCACGGCAGAAGACGAGAAGTAATTATTAGTGATCAAAAGGACAAATCATCAGAGAGATTTATGACGCTCGATGCAACTAAAAGTTCAAAGCCGATCCCAAACAAGTTGCGTTTGTCAGCTGTCTCCGTGAAAGTTAGTGGACATTTAAAGTAGCCAAACCGTTTGGATCAGCCAGAGAGAAATACAGAAAACCGGGATGTTTTTGTTTTGCACTAAATGTGTTGGCAAGGAGGACGGACGGATGACGTGCAGGAAAAAGGGAGAAAAAAAAGTTACAACAGGTAAATTACTAATGTTCTGTTTAGACCCCCGTTGAGAGCAATCAATTGAGAAACTGGGGCTAATTGTTTTTATTTCCTCCTGCCCAGGTTTGGTCTAACAATCGTTTTTAACAAAGTACGGTTTGGTTTACGTGAAATCAAACAGCATAACTCAAATGTTACACATGAGAGTTTGTGTGTCCACATCTTTCAACAGCATCGGCTAATCTGCTGTATGGGAGTTTCTCGTGACGAGCCTCACGCAGAACTGTCTCCACCTACACCTGAAAATACTTCAAATTAGCAAATCCGTTTTAGCTGAAACGCCAGAGAGGGTCAGCAAAAAACAGAAACTACCAACCAAGAAATGGGTTGAAGTCTTCACCTTTAAAACACGTTTCTACAGATAAAATGTGTTAAAGAATCAGAAAAGAACAAGCTGAAACAGCTGCTCGGTGTGCTGAGCAGAGACGCCGAAGTGGAAGGCACAAGAGAAAAAGGAGATACGAACGGCTCCAGAGTAGTAGTATATTTTCAGTCCAGCAATAACTCATGGATTAATGAGCTAATCCAATTGTGTGTGTGTGTGTGTGTCTGTGTATGCCATTTATATAAAGCTCTTTTGAATACTGAACCTAACGGCACAGCAGCATCCGGACATTTAGGCTTAACTTAACCTGCATCAATCAGTCACTGAGGCCAAGCAATCACAGGAACATCTTGATTCTGCTGTTTCTCTCCTCCAGCGACACTCCACACAACTACTGGAGATATATTTTGTCTGTATGGGGTTTTACTCAAATAGTTCATATTTTACCCACTAGGTGGAGCTTTTTACGAAACACCGTATTTCGAACATGACTTCCTAGCCTTTCTTTCAATTTAGTTCAAATGTGGGAAATGGAATAGATCTATCTTCTATATGTCGCGTTTTTCTCTACTCTTGTTCATACTTTTCTCACTAGGGGTATTTTTTTTTTTTACAAAAAAACACAGTGGACATAACTTTACATTTATTTTAAAGCGTTCAATCAGGGGGATTATTTGTACAACGCAGGGGATCGGTTACTTTTCGGGGACATACACTTTAGTATTAAGTATTACTATTAAATAAGTACTAAGTATTACTGTTAAACAAGTATTAAGTATTACTATTAAATAGGTATTAAGTAGTATTAACTGCATTTGTCCCTGATAAATAAACCCATACGTAAAATACAATATGGCAGCCGCCTCTGTTTTCCCGTTTGCCCCCCTGCTCCTCTGAACTCCTCTCTGGATCAGAGTTTTAATTTAGGACGAACCACCTCCCTGCTCTGACTAAGCATAAACTGCATATTATTCTCGCAGTGATCCCAATCACAAGCCAGTCAGCGCTTTCCAGAACGCACACAGACCGGGTGGAAAGTGCTGAATCGAGCTGCAGCCTGAAGATTTATGGACCTCTATTTCTCACCCTGCTCCCAATGCACCTCCTCTCATCTTTACATCAACCCACATTTGCAGGGGCCATTTTGATGGGGGAGAAGTCCCAGCTGCCGAGATGACGGGTCGGTCAGCGAGGGGAGCAGATGGTGGGAAGAGAGGGTCCAGATGTGCCTTTGTGGCCACAGCAGTGGGGTTGGAGCAGAACCACACTGTGTGGATGAGTTCTTAAATAACCAAAGTGTATCAGGACGCCGGTTCTGATGAGTCCCGAATCATGCCATCGACAGGATGGGTACAATTACAGAAGATTGCCGTTATCCGAGTCAGGGGTGTGTCAGCGCTACGGCGAGCTTCAGACAGGAAGTTAATGACGGTTTCCCTCCAACCAATGGAGTGTCTTTGAATGACACGCGTTCCTCAGCGGCCAGGTTATCATCCTGTGTTCCTTTAGAGGCCAGACATTCACCTCTCCCTCCAGACGAGAATTAACTACCACCCTGTAAAGGAAGGAAATCTAATCCGGATCAGGATGTTTACCTGAAGGATTTACTTCCTGCTTAGGCTTCTATTCCGGATCTGTTTGCCGTTATCTGTCCATGTGACAGATGACTCCGCCCACAGCGTTCACAATCCTATCAGAGATCTGCATGGATTCAACGTTGGCCGCCACAAGAGAAAAATAGTTAAAGACATGGACCACCAAATTATTGGGGGAAAAAAAAGTCAGTCGTAGTTTCCTGATGAAACAGTGGATGAGTAAAACTTTTAGAAATGTTACATTAATGGACAGGAAGGAAGTGTCGCGGTGGGTCTGGATTATTCTCGGCTGAAGAGTTTTCAAGTGCGACTGACTCAAGATAAACTTACTGACCCACGTTCCTGCAGAAATGCACCCGCATTGTTGAGTTTGTGGGACAGGAGTAACAACCAGGAAGTAACCAGTCGAGTAAATCATGCATGGTTGTTTTGGTGTTTCTGCATCTCCGCTGCTGGGAGGTTCTGTTTCTGTCAGATCCGGTAAGTCCGCGATCAGGGGGAACTCAAAAGGTCATGAGCAGATTCTGATTGGGTTCTGTCTCATTCTTCCACTCCCTGCAGCCGTGTGGGCTGTTGTTGGAGAGACCCGAGCTCTAGAGCGACATCGGGTGGCAGTGAATGTTTTTTCTACAGAAACTTTTACCCCCCCCCCAATTTTGTTCCACGTTTTGTGCCTCCTTATTACACATACGTCCATTAACCTAAGACCTCCGAGGCTACATTGTCCTTTTCGTCGTTTTCTAAGTCCACCAGTTGACCCTCTTTCATGGAAACTTACCTTTGAGCTTTAGTTCTGAGCGTGTTGAACCTTCGAGAGAGGCTGCGGTCACAAATACAGCATCATCGTATCTGAAGCATGTCTCTTTGTCAATCCTTTAAAGACCTCTTAGCTCACCATGAAAGAGTGGAACGGTTCACTGACTTCAAAGCGGGTGAGAAGTGTCCAACCCGGGGCGTCCAGTGTCCTTAATGGCGTCACACTGTATGTTACAGTGTCACAGTGTATGTCACAGCCCGGCCCGGCTGCCGCTCCTGTGATGCTGTGAAA